>JAYKKT010000046.1:10000-20000 GCA_036023115.1 Brasenia schreberi | reverse complement strand
AATCATATATTTTATACAAACAATAATAAATTGCCCAGTAAACAATCTACAGATACAAGAATACTCATAAATATGAATTGATCTAGTTAAAATAATATAAGTAACTTCCATCCACTATATTCATAAATACGAATCCATATATAACAACAAATCTACACAAAAATAATAAATTCTATGTGGTTCGTGTCAAATTGTTAACCGAAAAAGACAGACATAAAATATAAGCATGTGATTCCAACTTGAACAGAAGCTCATGTAAGACCAAATGCATGATCAAATTATTTCAATTACTTCCTGTGTAAAATAATTATTGAAACAAGAACTAAAAGAAAAAAGATACATAACAAAACAAAAAAGGAAAAAAAGTGGGTGTGCAAGGGAAAATCTCAATGGATGAAGTGCAACATGCACGAAGTACAACAATCTCATTATCAAACACAAAATCAGAGCTTCAATTAGACAAACAACACGGAACCGAGCTCATAGAAAGCCCCCATAAAAATATTAATTCCGATATATTAAAGTTGTTTTATCCTCTGAAATTAAATGCATGTTCAAACTATTCCAATTTCTTTCAGTGAAAAAATAATAAAATCACTGAATCAAGAATGAAATGGGCAAAGAAAAATAAAAGAATGACGAAACCAAAAAGAAAAAGGGCATGGTGTGTAAGAAAGCTTCGATGAATAGAGTGCAGTATGTAAAGAGTACTGTAGTGTTATTGTCAAACATATCGAACGTAAAACCAGATCTTCAAGTAGATAGATAACAAAGAACAAACTTACAGAAAGCCCCATGAAAGTTACTTCCTATAGAAGAAACTTGCTTATGTGAAAAAAACATAACAATAAATTTCTGATACGTTTTCTTGACAGGACATCTTTTACGAAACTGTGAAACCACCAGACAAGATTAGAAAAGATAATAAAAAGAGATTTAGCAAGTAGCTTCAGAAGATGGAGAGGTAAGAAGGAGGAGGAGAAAAAAAGAGGAAAAAAAAAGAAAGAAAACAAAGGAAGGAGAAGGAGAAGGAGAAGGAGACGGAGAGGAGAAAAAACAAGAACGGAAAAATGCAGAAGATAGAAAAGAAAAAAAGAAGGAAGATGAAACAAAGGAAGAAGAAAGAAAAAGAAAAAGCAAAAAGGGAGAAGAAGAAAAAGAAAGAAGAAGAAAACATGAAAATGAAATAGGAAAAAATAGAGAAAAGGAGAAGGAATTTTTGCCGCTCACCCAAGTCGGATTCCTTTTGTCCCAAGTCTGATCCATTCTCCTTGATCCGATTCTCTTTTGATTTTTCTGCTCGAGCTCGAATCCTCTTTCACTTGGATCCAGTTGATCCAATTGAGATCCAAAAACCATAAAGAACATTCCAGTTTGATATGACTCAAATCGAATCTCATAATCAGATTCCTTCTCCTTTATGTCCGACTCAAACCAATCCCACTTGATCAATTTCCCTTGTGATCCAGATAAAAATCCGCTTTTTCATAGTGAAACTTTGAATTGGATCTCGTCACACTCATTTCCTATCCGACTTGTTACCCAAATCCTATTGAGTCCAAATCCAACTTTCCCTTTTTCTAAACACAATCCATTCTAAATTAGATCCTATTCAACTTAAAATGTGATTTTAAGTCAGATTCAATCGAGTTCAGCCTAACCCAAATTTCAAATCCATCCTAGGATCCATAACCCAAACCCCTTGGATTGGATCGGATTAGATCTCTTTACCTGAAAACCCCTTCTTAGATTCGATCTAGTTGAACCAAATAAAAAAACAATTCCTCCTATCCACACCTCTACCTAAGAACCCAAGCAATCAATTGTGGCAAATCGTATATCTTAAAACTCACCTGAACACCCAACTCAAGAAATTCATATTTCTCCAAAATAAACAATTTGGCAGCGCGGAGGATCAACCCTTACTCGAGAAAAAAAGAAAAACTTCAGCAACAAGAACTATACGGCCCACATCACAACTAAGAGTGTTAGGAAGTATTTTCTTTCTAAGTTTTATTTCTTAATCCTTCTACATATTTTCTTTTAAGAGGATTGTATAGTAGATCGGGATTCTTCGGGATTGAAATTTTATGTACAATGCCAAATGCCATATGAAACCACATGAATTCTTCTCTTATGTACCTTCAGTATCAGCGTATAAATAGTGTTACACCAACGGTGCATAACATTGCTCTTTATTTTCCTCAACACTTCTAATGGCATGTCACCTTCAAAACCATAATTCAACTATGGTAAACTTAACCAAGTATGCCATTTGAATTCCAAAGGTTCTCTAGCGGCCAAGCCAACTGCAATTCTTTGAATCCAATGCATGCAAAAGTTTATATGTACAAGTTAGCTCGGATGAGTAAGCTCCGTGCTCTCGATTCTGCCTCACGTATGTTAGTCTAGCTTTGTCCCAGTGTTTGTTAATACTTGTATATAAGCTTTGGTATATTCTTGTGATTGTTAATGAATGATATGGGCTACATCCATTGCTTCACTATCTTCAAGCATAAGATTGGTACAATGTGCTGTTATGGATTCCAAAAGAAAATCTCCATTGATGATTTCTGGTTATTCTTTTTTTAAAAAAATCATAAAAGTATATGTTGGTTTTTCGAATTTTACACTTTGAGATCGTACTTTTTAATGATTTAGGAGGAACATAAGGTTTTCATTGTTGATCAACTAAGGACCTCAAGCTTCAATCATTAATCAATATAGGGACCTTAATCCTTATAGCTAACACCAATGGTTTTTATGATGCATGATAAAAATCTCTAGTCCCTATTTGATTGATGATAAAAACCTTAGATTTCTATTTGATTAACAAAGATAACCTCATGTCATTCCTAAATAAAAGGTTGAGAAGTTGAGGTCCCAAAATATAAAATTTAAAACTAAATAGTGTCATTCCTTCACTAATGAATTGTTCTTTAATATTTCTACACTGTAGGTGAAAAGTTGGACGGTTACCAGTCCCCACTCCCTTTATACTCCTTTACTCCCTTTATACTCCTTTCAAAGGATCAACCAACTTCTCGACAATCTTTTGCCTGTTTGACAAAGCAAAAAATTTCGAAAAAGAGTTGTGATAGTTCTTACTTGTCTAACCAGCCATATGCAGCTTGTAGACTTCCAAAACTCCGAATTTACGTATCATCAGTGAGTTCTCTCTAGGAGACATTGTTTCGATGAATTTTCCCTCATACAATGCAGGATGACATATTACAATGATACAATCGAACCATATATTTCTGCCCAGTCATAGTCTTGTGTTGGGAAGTGTTTCCCTGATTGAGTATGCAAGCCTCATAAAGTAATCACCTAATTGGTAAGGTGGTAATGGGAGCCATACACAACCTTGCACATTGGACTCATGGTGGTGCTCCCTTCTTCAATCCTTCTTCGACTTTAGGCAAGTGTCATCATGAAACTAGTACGATTTCTGCCAACGAGACATCCTTAATCCATCCATGACTGAACTGCCAATTGCTTAACCCATCGGTTTGAATACAGATGCACAAATCTCTGCTAATGTCACCCATCTTTATTGTTTTTTCCCCTTTTCTGTTTCCTCCTCTTAATATTATCCAAATGCCCTCTGAAAACTCGTCTTTCATACCGTGACCAACCCTTTGCTTTTTCTTTATGAGTCGTTTTCTTTCTTTTGGAGGTGGTGATTTGTTCAGTACTTTCTGTAAGGTCAGCTGTGTAAATATCGATAGCATATTTTGTGTGTCCTCATGTGATAATGAATCAAACCCAATTGCTTGAGGTTTGTATTTTCTTATGCATTCCTGTTTCATTAACGTATTTGTTTCTTCTTCATTCCTAGATCACTTTGTTCGACAAGTTTGTTCTTTTTTCTTCTGGTACCTTTGCTGTTTTCTTGTTTTTCATGGGAACTCAAATTTATGGTTGTCGTAATATTATTGAATAGATGATCTGGTCTGTATTTGCAATGTCGGGTTTATATTAGCAACTGCATCGATTTTGTTCTTTGGATATTATCGAAATTCAACAGTCCGTGTTCGTGGGCAGTGAAGCATTTCAATTAGCCTCGTTACCTACTCCAATCAAATCCATCTCCTACCACAATCTCAGGTTCTGTATTTCCATCAGATATTCTAAAGTCTTAAAGATGCCCCGTCAAGGTCGTATCAACTCCTGAAGTAGAAGAGCATGATTGCTCCACTCATTCACTGAAGCAGATCTCTTCAAGGAGTTGGAATTGGTGAAGCCACTAGTTCAAGATTTACAAAACTCAATCAAGGTCGCTGCTGAATCGAGCCATAACAGAAGCAAAAGGCAAGCTACATCAAATCTCTGCAAAATTCTTGACAATCGAAATATGTTATTGAAGATTTGGACATATGTTGTGTCAATGAGATGATTGATAAAAAAATTAAAGAAAGGGCCACCAAAACGTCTGTTCTTGAAGAAATACACTGACTCTAAATTATACCAAGCCAATTTATCAGTCCTTTGCAGACACTAAAGTGAAGGTGGACGCCTTTTGTTCTTTGTTTCCATGTTCATGTGCAGGAAGATGCAGAGACGGAGTTTTTTTCTTTTGTTAAATTTTGTTCTTGGTCTACTTCTTTGATTAATTAATGTTAATTAGGTATCAATGAGTTGACTACTATTATATGTTTCGTTTATCTTGATCCTCCATCTGTATTTATCTTTGTGTAAGTAGCAAATTAGAAAGATCGTAATGAAAAGCAATCTGTGTGTGTGTGTGCTGCTTGATCTTTCTAATTGTGATAGAGCAATTGACTGAACTCCTTTTGATTTTATTTTGTCTTCCTTTTCCATTTTCTATTGGTAAAACAGTTTGAGCCTTGAGTCTATTATCAATGAGTTGATCACTCATGTAGTTTTTCCAATGGAGTTATAAAATGCTCCCTTTTTTTTGTTCTAAAGGATACTCATTGAGAGAAACTAACAGTAATTACAGTAAGGACTGGTTTAAACCAGGAGTATGAAGTGATCTTGTTAGAGGAAAGACCATGATAGTATGAAATGAACTTGTTGGGGGAAAAACATTCATCTTCTTTTCATTTTTCTCTAATATATTGTGTCTGCTGGAGCAAGATGAAGAAATTCGGGGACCCTAAACCCATGAGGCTTACTTTGTAATAGCAACTCTTATCGATGGTAGCCATTTTTTTCTGAAATCAAGCCCCTCGGTTATATTGGATGTTGTACCTATTTGCCAAAATTGGATCTCAACTGTTTTCCAATTTATTGACAATATTAGTTTTTCTTTTTAATAGGGAGGCTGGGTCCATACCAGATGCATGCCATGGATATTGAACTCGTGACATTCAACTTGAATGTTCTTTCAAGCCGGCCCTCTTGCCAGGAGAGCCATGGCTCTTCGTGCTATTCCAAATCTTATTTTGATTATGTAAATGCATGCTGATTATTCAGATGATGCATCAAATCATATTCCAAAATCTGTTTTGAAACCTCAGCCATTCATGTTGATGCTGGATACCTGCTGCTTCAGACCTTTTGAACTTCTCTTCATCAAATTGAACTTCTGGGCACAAGGAGCAATAGCTCACTGGCTAGGGCTGGACTCACAAGTTGATGGTCGATAGGTCATGAGTTCGACACTTGGGGTGTGCAAATTGAAGATCTGATATTTTATGAAATATTTGTGACGTGAGTGATGTATCATATGAGGTGCTGCCCCATATTCCTTGCTTGTGATCTAGGGTTTGCTGATGGAATGGGTTGACTCGAGAAGAGCCTAAGAACTGAGCCTGAAAAATCTGACCTACGCTAGCAGGCCCATATGTTCTCTCGTGTCCAAAAATATTGACCTGCTTAAAGCATCAGCAATTTGGGCCCAAGACACAGATCCACAACTTTTCTGAACCTGATCTCAAATGGATTTCACAAAATTATATCAAGCTGACATGATATATACTTACAACCTGGCCAGTTCCCACTCCACCAAAACCTGGAAATGCAACAGAACCTTACACAAATCAGGTCTGGATTGGGGTTCAGTTCTAGGCGCATCCTGTTCCTGTTTATCAGTTTCATTTGGAAATTTCATTAAGAAGATGGGATTTTAAAAACTGGATAAAAATTGACCAGGGTTTGCCGGTTTTCTACCACTTCCGGTTCCTGTTCGGTTTCCCCGATATGCGGAACCAAAACCTAACCGTGGTGTTCTGTGGTTAGGCGTTCCAGTTCAAAGGGCAGCTCGGCGCGGTTCAACAGCCGTGCCAGTTCCAAACTGGCCACCTCTGTATATACCAACCATATAAAATACCCGACCAACCTTGTGCTGAGCCCATTAGAACTTATGAAATGGTTAATCAGTAAATCGACGGTTTGAAAGTTCTAAACATCATATGACATTAAATAAGCTTGAATTATAAATGGATATACTTTGTTTCCTTCTTAGCAATCACGATCAAATATTGATTTTGAGGTCATGTTAATGTTTTCTTTTAGCTGATATCATATCTTTATAGTTTACACAACGAGCAATAGCTCCCCTGGCTAGAGGGGCGACTTGCAAGTTGAAGGTCATTGGTTCGACACCCGGGGCATGCATCTGGCTGCAGCCTCCCCATTTAACCAAAGAAACAAAACCTTTCTGGTTAATTAATTGAAACCCATTGGAGCTTAACTTTTTAATGCCAACCTGATTCATGCCAAACCTTTTAAGTCAAGTTCGGGTCTAGTACCGGGTCATGACTATGAAATGTGTATCGAAACCTAATTAAATAAAATAATAATAAAAAATCACCGAAAGCACCAGGGGCCACGGTATCCCTGCTAGGGGTCCTCCCCAAAAGAACCGCCAATGGCAAGAGTTCGATCCAGGGCTTTGCACATCAGCCGAGGGTCTGCCAGACCAAGCTTGGGAACCCAAAAGTATAAAGGGAAGTAAACGAACTAACTCAACCATGAACAATTGCAAAAATACAAATTCACGAGTCCACTGCAGTCCCCACTGTCTCAGATCCTTCAGAAAAGAACCAACAGAAGTCAATAAAGTCCCATGTCATTCACCCAAGCCATTGAATTATGCATGAAAAACAAACTAGCCCATCAGAATACTGATCTTTCTAGAGAAAGCCTCTGCCGTGCAGAGCGCTGCCATAATGGTATATATATACATAGCAAGATAATTTCAAAACAAAGAGAGACAGAGAGGACCTCATTTTATCTTTACAGTGACGTTCTCCGACTCCTTTAGGAAGAGAGACCAAGAGGAAGAGAGATAAGAGAATAAAGAAAAAGAGAAAGGAAGATTGTAAAGGGTCGATCAGCAAAAGGCCAAAATAAAGAGAAGAAATTGCAGGGGTCGATAAAGGGGCGCTGTACTATAATCCCTTATCTCTTCTTTTCTCTCAACGACGCATATGGTGTTAGATCTTGCTGTGTGTGTTATTAACTCAATAATGAAGTATTAGACTAACAGCATTGATTCAAAATTCCCTCAAGATGGTATTAAACTATAGTATAAGCTAAAAATTTATAGCTAACAGCAAGTATGTAGAATAATTAGTATCGAGTTACCTAGAAGCCGCATGAAAGGATATGCCTTAGGTTTCGATTAGCTTGGAACTTGGAACCATAACCAAACCAATCTCGGATTGATTCAAATTATGGTTCTGAACCAGTATTTTTATATAAAAAATTGTTTTTTATAAGAGAAATTTTAAAAAATAGTGAAACCGGTGGTTTAGAACCGCCCGTTCATGTTTAGTAAAAGGTGAAACCGGAACAGAATCGGGTGAACCTCAGTTCTGAGCCCGATTCTGGTTTCGGTTTCACCACTTCCAGTTTGATTGAAACGGTCTGTTTCTTTTCCAGTTTGAAACTCAAACCGTTTGGAATCGAAAAAATAATAATAATAATTTGAAAATTTAAAATTAAAGACGGTCGCTTCCTGTTTCTAACTGAGTGAAACCGAAACCAAACTGGGTGGTCTTAGTTTTCGGATCCAACTTCTACGGTTCCGATTTCAACTGTTCTTTGACCCAGTTGGGTTATGATTGGAAAGTCAGGTCCGCTTCAAACCGGTTATATATATATATATATATATATATATATATATAGAGAGAGAGAGAGAGAGAGAGAGAGAGAGAAAGAATAATATTTGTTGTATTATCTCTTTTTCGGATCCTGACTTCTATAATGTATCCTGTGGCCATCGAGGGATAATATTTCACGTTATATATATATGGGTTGGGTTGTGGGTCGCTGGTTCGTTCCATTTGAATTCCTTTTATTTCCTTAGCTCACTTTTCTTTTGGTCAACCAGAAAAATCTCTTTCTTTGTTTGGTAACTAGGCCTATCTGCTAATCTTCCTTCGTTTTTGTCTTCCCATGGATATTGATGCAGTAAAAGATGTTTCTGAGGAGCAAATGGAAATGATGGTCATGATGTTGCAGACGGGGAAGATGTCGGAATTGTCTGGTTTTCAGGCAGTTCTTTCCGACCCTATGACGGGCAATTCATCCTTCACTCACCCTTGTTCCTCCTCTACACCATGTTCATTCATCGATCCTGACTACCCGGCCTTTTTGCGGCCGGCAGCCGGAGGTTTCATGCAATGCCCTACCGGCAACTACAATGCCAATGATGGTGCAAGTACAAATAAGGACAGCTCGATGTCTGCAATGAGGCAGATGATATTCAGGGCAGCTGCAATGCAGCCGGTCCATATCGATCCAGAATCGGTGAAGCCGCCGAAGAGGAGGAACGTCAAGATCTCAAAGGATCCGCAGAGCGTAGCGGCGAGGCATCGCCGAGAACGAATAAGTGAGAGGATAAGAATCCTTCAGAGATTAGTTCCAGGTGGGACTAAAATGGACACTGCTTCAATGCTGGATGAGGCCGCTCGTTATGTCAAATTCCTCAAGATTCACCTTCAATCTCTAGAGCAGGCTGCTGTCATGCACACAACCAATGGTGTCGTACTTGCAGATAGGTTCGAGTTCCTGAACCAGCCGATGGCGTTGCCGGGCAATTATGGCACAGTTCCAAGAGTTTACCCGACTGATCAGTGCTTAGTCCCACACAGTGATTAGAGACATATAAATGGCTGAGTTGATGCGGATGGAAGGAGCGAGTTTCTCTCTCTCTCTCTCTCTCTCTCTCTCTCTCTCTCTCTCTCTCTCTCTCTCTCTCTCTTTCTGTACGCGCGGGCGGGCGTGTTCTTGTCTTCTGAGGGTTATTATTGATGATTGCAATTGTATCAGAGGTCAAGAAATTAACACTTGCAGAACTTCTCCTTCAATCTTTCTTTGACTCCCACTGAATTTGCCTTGAAGATTAATCTAATTACACCTATGTATATGCAACTATAGAAGTTGCTTTCATGTTTCTCATATATAAACATAATTTTCTTTGTCGTCGTCGTCTCTCTCTCTCACACACACAGACTACTCGGAACTGATGAATGAAAGATCAAGTTGGTTCTGTTTGTATAAAGAAATTGACACACGCATGATATTCTTCACAGATGAGGTGACAAACGAACACTGTATATATCGCTCACGGTGAAACAACCGGCTTTTCGGCTGAACATAAACACAAATCTACCAAACCATTTCTGGCACTAGCGCTATTGAGGTCGTAAAAGCTCAAATTTGTCAGCCTTCATAGCTTTTATTCATCAGAGAATGAGATTGATTTTTCACCTGAATGATGAACTTTCTTTCGCTCGTTAGATGTTGATATCGATAGAAAGAAATTCACAAAAAAGCTGATATCCGATTCCTATTGTCCTACAAATTAAGTGATAAACTGAGGAAAGGGACGGGAGGAACTGGACTTTCACTGCAGTAGGCGCCAATGCATAATGTTCCCTCTGTTGCATTTTATCCTGAGGGTGAGTAAGCATCCATGTTGGCAACGCATGGTGGATCCACGTGAATATCTGACGTGCCAAGGGTCTTATCCACGTGAGGATGAGTCTCCAGGCCCACTTTGTGGAACTCTATCTGACATGGC
>JAYKKT010000046.1:0-5000 GCA_036023115.1 Brasenia schreberi | reverse complement strand
CTATATCAATGCCCCTGTTATTAGTCCCCTGAGTTATTAATCCAAGAACAATAACTATGAGGTTTTGGGCACCAATGGTATATGAGGTAGGTAGGACAAGTGCTAATATGTAGGTCCGACGAGAAAACATCCTTCTCCTTGCTTTTTATGAAAGGTTCACTGCATTGGATCCACCCAATCTTATAGAAGCCTCTATTTAAGTACTTACCCTAGACAAGGGGGCCACAAAATGCATTGAGACAAGCAATAGTTGGAGGACTAGGGGTGTATTCTAGTCTCAACCTCGAACCAAACTGTTAGTTTCTGTTCTTAACTTTTAGAGAATCAGACTGAACCATGCCATGGCAAGAAACAAACCAAACCAAGCTGCCAATTACAGTTTGGTTCAGTTTTAAATTGTGGTTTTACATATTTAAGGGTTTTGCTAAATACAATGTATTACTACTACTACAACTAAGCCTTTACCCATACTAAATGGGGTCAGCTACATGGATTCTTTATTTTTTGTAGAATCCATGATAAGTCCGACAAAGCTTTACACTGACTGTTAGAAGCCAAACGCAACCCTCCTCCTTTATCTGGGCTTGGGACCGGCCATGCATTACACTGATGTGCATCTTTTTATGCAAGTAACTGTGACTGATTCGAAACCGAGAGGCCCACTCTGGGTGTAAAGCTCTTGTACCGCTGTTTTCTCCCATCACATGGTTCGAACTTGAGACCATTGCTGAAGGGGAACAATGTTTGTATACATGTGAAAACAAGGGAGAGGCCAGCTAGTTGTGTGTAGCACTAGAGCAACTTAAATATTTGATTGAGTTGTATAGAAGAAGGCATTGTAACTAAGTAGGTCTATGGATCACTCCATGCCATAACCAAAAGGAACATGTGTCCTGCAACCTATGGTAAAACCTCATGAAAGAACAAAACACAATGAAATCAAAGGACAACCTCCCTCTATGATTATTCATATGATCCTAAGTAGTGGTCCTCCATAGGGGTGTTCATGGAATGAACGGTGGTTTGGTTCAGTTCTAGATGTCTCGCAGTTTGGTTTGGTTCAATTCTGGCAGGAAAAAACTGGTGGTTTGGTTCATGGTTCCAATGTTAGAACCAAACTGAACGTAACCATTATATGATGTAAATCTTTATAAGTTTATAATTGTATACATGAGTTTTATAACCTTATATATAAATAAAATTTGAATATATATAAAGTTTATATACTTATATGGATACAAATCTTGACAAATATATCAGTTTATATGTATATGAGATTTCATATAAAATGTGAACCATACATAATTTAATAGCATAATATATTGTATTTTGCAACTCCACTCATGTAAGGGATCACCCCGTATCACAAGAATACTGTTCGATTTTGAAAGTAAACAGCCATAAAGATGTTCTCTTCATGTTGAAGAACATTGATGTCAGTGGTTTAGAACCGTCGGTTTCAGTTAGCTATCTATTGTATCTATCTAATTATTCATCACAGACACACACACGGGCACACACATACCCTTTTGTAAATCAATTATTAATGTTGTGATTTATAGAATTTGACTTGTCACAATCATGTGTCACAAAAATGACAACAACAACAACAACAACTAAGTCTTTTCTCATACTAGACGGGGTCGGCTACATGGATTCTTTGTTTCCACAGATCCCTATCGTGTGCCATGTTAGCAGTTAACTCCCAATAAGCTAGATCATTCTTTATTATTTCTTTCCAACACTTTTGTGGTCGTCCTCTACCTCTTTTAATACTTTCAAAATTTAGTTTTTCTAACCTTCTTAAAGGTTCTTCTTTTGATCTTCTTTCTATATGTCCAAACCATCTTAAACGATGTTCTCTCATTTTATCCTCTATTGGTGCCACTCCTAATTTGTTTCTAATAACCTCATTATGTATATGGTCTTTTCTTGTATGACCACTCATCCATCTTAACATCTTCATTTCTGTCACAGACATCTTTTGTACATGTTGATGATTAACTGCCCAACACTCAGAACCATAAAACATGGCAAGCCTAATTGGTGCTCTATAATATTTACCTTTTAACTTTTATGGTATCTTATAACAAAGAATGCCTGATGCTCCCTCCATTTTAACCAACCAACATTAATTCTATGCGTAACATCTCCATCAATTCTTCCATCACTTTGAAAAATTGACCCTAAGTATTTAAAACTTTCCTTTTGGGTAATGCAATGTGTGTCAATTTTAATTTTTATGTCCTCTGAAGTAACCAAATGATCAAACTTACATTCCATATATTCTGTCTTTGTTCTACTAAGTCGGAGGCCTTTGCTTTCTACTGTTTCTTTCCATAGTTCCAATTTTCTATTAACTTTTTCCTTAGACTCCTCCACTAATACAATGTCATCTGCAAATAACATACACCAAGGTACTTCATCTTGAATATGTTTTGTTAACTCATCCATCACCATTATAAATAAGTATAGACTTAAAGTTGATCCTTGATGTAACCCAATATTAACTTCAAAGAAGTCTGTCATTCCTTCATAAGTCCTCACATGTTTTTGCACCATCATACATGTCTCTTATAAGGCTAATATATGTCAATAGGATACCTCTTTTTTCCAAGGTTCTCTAAAGAACCTCCCTCGGTACCCTATCATAAGTTTTTTCTAGATCAATAAATATCATGTAAAGGTCTTTCTTTTTTGCTCTAAAATGTTCCATAAGACGTCTCCAAAGGTGAATCGCTTCGATAGTAGATCTGTCTGGCATGAATCCAAATTGGTTCTCTGTTGTACTTGATACTTGTCTTAACCTACGTTCGATAATTCTTTCTCATAATTTCATAGTATGACTCATTAACTTGATACCTCAATAATTCGCACAATTTTGAATGTCTCTCTTGTTCTTATATATGGGTATAAGTGTACTTACTCTCCATTCCTCGGGCATCTTTTGGTTTTTCCATATTTCATTAAATAGTCTTGTGAACCAAGTGATTCATATTTCTCGTAGTATTTTCCAAACTTCTATAGGAATATTATCTGGTCCTACCTATTTACCACCCTTCATATGTTTAAGAGCCTCTTTGACTTCATTCTTTTGAATACGTCGATAGAAATTGTGATTTATATACTTTTCTGACTTGGCTAAATCTCCTAAACTAATACTAACATCTTTATTTTCATTAAAAAGATTATAAAAATAGTTTTCCCATCTATTTCTTATATCATCATTTGCCACTAGAATTTTTTCATCCTCGTCTTTTATGCATCTACCATAATTAAGATCTTTAGTTTTCTTATCTCTAGCCTTAGCTACCCTAAAAATATCTCTTTCACCCTCTTTTGAGTTGAGTTTTTTATATAAGTCCTCCCAAATCTTAGCTTTTGCTTCACTATTGCTTTCTTATAAGCTTCTAAAGTTTCACTAGTTTTCTTGGCATAATGTAATTTGTAACAAAAAAATTTCTGGATAGCTTTTAAAACAAAGGTGCACAAGATGTGAAGATTTGATTATATAATTGTCAAAACTCTGGTTTTACCTAGAAATCACTTGATTTACAACCTGTTTCATTGAAATTGGTCATTCTAAATGCATCCCCAAGACTCACCAGTTTGCTTCATGCTTGGATGCTTTCATCCTTACGTAAAAAAGATCCTCGACATTCTGACTTAATTTTTTAATGTATTTTTGTCTAAGATACTGTTATTAACTCTTCTTTTGGGACTCAAAAACAGTGGGAGGCTTACTTTAGGGTGAGGCACGTGTTTCACCTGAAATCTAAAAAAAATCTAGGTTTACTCAAGTATATAGGGAAATACAAGTGTTTTTGGATGTAAAATACATGTGCAACTCACCTCAAATAAAAGTGTCTGACAACAACAAAATCCTAGATCTAGAGGGAGAAAACTTTCTTTCTTGTGAGATTCTTGTTGTTGAAGGGACAAATAATTGAAACGGCGGTATTAAGTGTAAATATGTGCATTATTTTGGTATACTTGTAGGGGTCTGCCTAATCTCGTTTCGCCAATTCAAAAAGAAAACTTCTCTTAAGGCAAAAGTTCATCCTTACATAGCCAATAATGTTACTTTTAAGAACTAATGCACCACATCCCACCAAAACACTGAAGTCAAGCGTGAGTGAGACATAATAATAATAATAATAATAATAATAATAATAAGACAAATGACTTCTAAAAAAGTCCTCATACTGCGGACTTCACCTAGCATGGCAAACGACTTGGGTGAGAGTTAAGGATGCACAACATGGTTTAGTGCTTAATTGTCTCGTATTTTTGTGTCACTGCCATTGATTCACATATTCAACATGGTTTTTTGAGCACCCACATGGGATGCATGGACTGCCAAGTTTCTTTTCCTTTTCTTATCTTGTCATTCATTTTACTTTCTATAATTTAAATATTCATTTCTAATCAGGTGAACTGTGATTCATGGTGATTGTAGAGATGGCCGGTTTGGAGCTGGTCCGGAGGATTCAACGAGCACCGGACTGCCCATTTATCTGGCTGGAACAGAACAGAATCAGAGACCCCCACAGTGGAGTTTTGTTTACACTTATCAAAGAACCAAACTGGAACTGGAATTAGTGGTTTGGAACCAACAGTTCCAACTCATTCATTCGTTCCAGATTTAAAATGCTACCCTCTATTTCACAGCCTAGAACGTAGAGGTTGATGGTATTGGAAGGTGTTTGATTATGAAGCCGGGCCTACAAGAATGTTATTCACAGCAGGCCACATCAAGGGGCCGGCCGGTCACTTTCCAAACTTATTATAAGTTAAAAAGTGTACAACCTTGCTTTTTCACTATACACCTAAACTTGTATTTGATTACGAGGCAAAATGGGGCCAAAGATTTAAGTTCTCTAGGGCCAAGTCCTCGTAATCAAATGGCAGAGGGTCAAAGGAATTGAAAAGTGGAAGTGGAAGAAGAAACAAATTCATGTTTAAATTTTTTAAAATGGTAAAAATAGTTAGTGAGAGTG